>VNJS01014966.1:0-16229 GCA_008042575.1 Drosophila watanabei
AACGGCCGGTAATCCGAGCCTTGTTTGCCCCTGGTTATTTGTAAAACTATTTGTAAAAAGTCCGCAGCGGGCTCAGCAGACTCAACGAATATTACTGGCGGAGCTGTCGCCGATTCCACCCCGGCACATTCGGTTACCGAATCTTATACTGTCCCCGATCGCAAAACCAATGGAGAAGGTATTGGGGCGGGGTCTGTGCCGAAGGTGTGTGCCAGATTCACACAATTGTTGCCGACCTGCAGTCGATTTTTGGCGCTTCGGCGACTCGTTTAACAGCTTAAGACTATTAAAATAAGCGTCTAACGCCACCTGCTGCCATGCAGTCAGATACAAATTGTCTTTTTCTCCATATATGTAATTTTTCGTTATTCGATAAATACAAAATTTGCTCCCATCAGAAAAAAGAACGCTGTTCCAAAACTCTGGGGCTTAGAATCGTGCTTGTTACCTATATAAGGGGCTTATTACGGGCTACATGGCTATGGTACCCCCTTTTCCACTCTCCGTAAAGCTTCCTCTGATACGGACAACCGGTCCCTAACCTCTAAAGTTAGCTTATGGACAGTTAAACGAGGAGTTTGTTTTACCAGTTGAATAAATTTTTCTTGTCTCTTCATTAAAAGGTGAGGATTGGGCTCCACCGACTTTTTTACCAACTTCACGGTAACTTTTGCCCTCTAGAATGAATTTTATAATTATTTTTTTCGCCTACACAAATTTTCTTTCCCTTTGACTCCATCATGACAAAAATGGAAAAAATTGTAAGGCACTCAAGTGCAGTTCCAGACTTTTGTTTATTCACATTTTGGAGTTCTTTTATATAAAAAAAATTATTAAAAATGTTTAATCTTTGCCCTAAAATTAGACAAAAAAATCTAAAAAACATTTTCCCATAAAAAAAGATTATTTTGGTATATTTTGTACTTTCTGAGAAACTCAACATCAAATCCAGAAATGTGATTTTTCCCAGGTATGTATGTAAATTGAATTACAGATGGTCGTTTTCGACGCCTTTTTTAAGAAAAGCTTTTGCCTAAGGGAGAACATTTATATACGTTTGTAAACAAATTCAGAACGCCAAACTAATGAATACGATGTCCATTCAGAAATCATAATCCATAATATGAGCCAAATATATAAAATCAAACTAAGAAATTTAGTTTTGTATTTATTGTTGTTGTGTTTGTTTGTATTTGTTATTATTGTTTTTCTTCTACGTCGATCGCATTGCAGATATATATTCTGACCATTCTAAAGTAGCAAGTTATAATTCGGCATATATTTGTTTATTTTTTCTCTTCTCTCCTATTCTTATTATTACTCTTTTTACTAATGAACCTGGAAACAGTTTTCAGCCTTTTGCTTTGTATGAGAAAAATGTTTAAATTACTAATTAATTTATTACTTTAATTCAGAATCAGAAGCTTTTAGTCCCCGTTTTTGGCGAATAATAATTTATGTTGAAAAAAGGCAAAGTTATATTTTTTTTCTGAAAATTTCCCGGTCGTTCCTATGGCAGCTTAAGGATATAGTCGTCCAAACCGAAACGATACGACTTATATATGAGTGAAATATAGATAAGACTTTTTACACAGTTTATTCAGATAGCTTTAAAACTGAGGGACTAGTTTTCGTATAATCGGACAGATGAACGGACAGACAGACGGACATGGTTAGATTGACTCGGCTGTTGATACTGATCAAGAATATATTCTTTATTGGGTTGGAGATGCCTCCTTCACTGCAAGAGTGTAAAAACTCTTCATAGCGATCGCTACAAAAAAGGGAAGTCTGGTTTGACTTCAGCTGAAAATTTTCGAAAGTTTGCAAGGTGTAGCGAATAACTTAAAAAAAAACATTTTTGAATATCTACAAAATAATATAGTTCTTCATTTTTAGAATTTATATTGAATTATAACTTTTAATTTATTTATGACTGAAGTTTATATCAGATTTGCAACGCTACATCGAAAGTATATATATTCTTGATCAGCATCGTCAGGCGATTCGATCTAGCCTTGTCCGCCTATCCCTTCCTACGCAGTTTCCTCAGTTTTGTAGCTATCTGAATGAACCTTTGCAGATAGTCTTTTATATACTCTCACTCGTATATAAATCGGAACGAGACGGGTTGGTCATCTATATCATATATATATATATATATAGCGCGAGTTCAATCGATTTCCACCTCCCGTACCTGACGTACGGCACGAACGCGTTCTAGATAGACGCGTGAGAAAAAATAAAGGAAAGTACGAGGAATATTTTATTTTACTAAAATACTCGTACTACATACTAGCTAATTCTACAAGCAATACGGTTTTAAGTTTAGGAAGACTATCACTCCCAACAATGTAATCAAAAAAGGCGGTTGTAACCTGAGCATAAAACCCGAAAGGGTTCATAAGGGGATAAAGGATCTGGATGTTAGTCAAGGTACGTGCAAGTTGAGCTGATCTAGCAGATAGGAGCTCTCCATGTCCCTGTGTATTAGCTTCTGTAGAAAGACGACGCCAAGTATTGTTCTACGGTAAGCTAGACCAACCAAACGCAACCAAATGGGCCGAACCTATGAATTGAAAAGGCTCTTAGTTATATGTGAATCGAATTTCTTCGACCACCTTTTTATAAATCCAAGCACGCTTTTGGCTTTATTAACCATGCAGGAAATAAACTAAGAGAACAAAAGCGGACTCCCAGATCATCGACAAGAGTTATTCTTTCCGAAGAGCAATTATTAAGTTTATAAGTTGTAAACTGGGGAGTGACACGTAAAAATGTCATCAGTTTGCACTTGGAGCTATTGCGATGTAATACGTTAGCACGATACCATGCTTGAAAGTTATTAAGATCCGATTGTAAGTCTAACTGGCATGAGCTGTCCTTATACTGCAGGCATAGTTTAACATCGTCAGCGTACTTAAGCACTCGAGAGCGAAAGGTCATTGATAAACAATGTAAATAGCAGTGGGCCGACAGATGTCACACTGAGAAATTTGGGGAGAGCATTTTTAAACAGAACCTTTTATGTTTTCTTAGACAAATAACTCAAAATCCATTTAATAAGATCAACAGGAAACCCAATTAAGTCGAGTTTCCTTACAAAAAGAAATGATTAATCGAGTCAAAAGCTAAACTAAAGACCATGTAAATCAGAACGGTTATAAGGTTGCGTTGGAAACCTCTGATAACCAATGAGGAGCGTTGGAAACCTCTGATAACCAATGAGGTAAGTTCCAGGAGATGTGTAGTGGGGACACCCTAATCTGAGTTTGCTGAAAAATTATTAGATAAAAGCGAGGAAGAATATAAATTTGTTTACGCTTAGTGTTAACAAAATTATAAAACTGTATCGGGTTCTACGTGAACTGAACCCTACGAGTCAGATAATTAATATAACACTGAGCGTTGAGCACGGTAAATTTCGACCGAGCACTAATATATTTAGAGAGAGCAGTTTGAGAGCCGGAGAGTTTATATATATTATAAAGCCTGGACTTAACATTTTCTAGGCGTGTCAGCTCCATACTAAACCAAGGTGGCTTACTATAGACCGACGGATAGATAACCGGAACACAGACAAAAAAAAGAGTTCATGACACTGTATAAAATGTCCACAGGAGCTACCATGTCAATACACATGTATAGGCTTCACCAAATAAATTCAACTATCAACGTGTTTAGCTTTACGAAAACAGCCACATTTATCGGCTAATCGATTCAACACTGCCCGTAAGGGTCTTTGGTAAAGCCAAGTTACCAACAACGGCCGGTAATCCGAGCCTTGTTTGCCCCTGGTTATTTGTAAAACTATTTGTAAAAAGTCCGCAGCGGACTCAGCAGACTCAACGAATATTACTGGCGGAGCTGTCGCCGATTCCACCCCGGCACATTCGGTTACCGAATCTTATACTGTCCCCGATCGCAAAACCAATGGAGAAGGTATTGGGGTCGGGGTCTGTCCGAAGGTGTATGCCAGATTCACACAGTTGTTGCCGACCTGCAGTCGATTTTTGGCGCTTCGGCGACTCGTTTAACAGCTTTAGACTATTAAAATAAGCGTTTAACGCGGATAACAGATAATTCGCTGCTCGAACATTGACCACAGTTCTTTAAATCCGCTTATGGTCTGGCGCATGAAAGCTGACATCTGCTTCTCAATCGTGCGACAGGCCAAACAACAATATTGTAAACCGTATTTATCGGTATATACATCCGCGACAAAGCCTTAAACATCCCCGCATTTAGCGTGAACGACCGCGTCGCAAAGACAGTAATAGAGACGTGGATGCGCTGCCAAAATTTATTTTTGGCAGCCTTCAATTGCACAGACAATATTCAAAGACATTTCACAAGCCAATGACCATTGTGCGGGAGAACGAATCCGCAAATACAGTGAGAAGAATAGTTAAAGGAAGAGAGTATGCGCGAAGGCAAGAAAGCAGGATGCTTGAAAGCAGCGGAGCTTAAGCGGGGATAAACGGCATAGGCACAAAAGATAAGCAAGAAAACCGTCTTAGCACAAAACTAAAAGTGATTATTAAAAAATTCATTTATACAAAAAAAACATGCACACGCGACAGCAGATAATAAAAGATTTGTATTTATTTAGGTGACAATTAGGGAAACCCCAACGGCTTAAAATGCATTTAAAATAAAGTTCGTAGCGCAAAACCAAAACACGACCGTTTGCAGCGAAGTCAAATTTGTAGAAAAAACTATTAAAACTTCACCGTTTTTTAAAGTGTCTTGTTAACTCTCGGTTATGAGCATTATATAATATTTCTGAATTTTAGATACAATTTTATAAAAATCAGACTACTTATCATATAGCAGCCATAGGAACGGTCAGTAAAAAAATATTATAACTTTGTCAGTTTCAAACATATTTTCTTCTATTTTGAGATACAAGCATTTTATATTATTTAAATTTCTTATATTAGATTGGAGTAGATTATAATTGATCCAATTGAAACCTGCAAGGGCATACAAGTAAATTAGAGCATACATATATCCGTATTATTTCGACCCTTTGAATTTTTTTATCAAAAGAAAACGTTTATTCAACAATATAATGGAAAAACCTCGTTTGCGTTAGAATATCTGGAAATCTAAAGCCTTTCAAGTTAATGAATTGGACAAATTTTTTAACGTAACTATGTTGAAAAAAATTATTTTAGAGAACTTTTTATGTATTTGACTATATTCAAGCATACATAATCGCTGGCGCACCGATCTTTGGCAATTTTCCGCCTCTCTTTATCTCCTTAGCCATTTGCTAATGCACGAACATATTCTCACACACGTAAATTAGTTCCACTGAACGCGTAAGGGTATTAAAAACCCAATTCTGCAATCCAGTGGCATCAAAGTCCATTCAAGGTCCATCCCGATACATTTTTAACACTATGAAACAAGGTCGAAAACCATTAAGAAGCTTTTTCAGAGCTGATTTCAGTTGGGATCGAGGGCGCGGCGGACACTTTGCCTACTCTTCAGACAAATTAAATTTTATTTACGAAAGTTGTTCCACGCAACTCATGGAACAGGTCGATGTGATCTCGACTATATCATCTTAAATCCAACCCGTCCCGGTCCGAAATTATTTTTTGTCTGTCTGTCGGCTTCCACCGTACGATGCAGAAGTTTTCTCTGGCAGTTATTTTCGCTGGCCGGCTTTCCGAGATTGTTGATCTTGTTGAAAAACTTGCCTTACATTCTTAAAAATGTACGACCTGGGACTGTGTCCTGGTATATTTGTGCTCTATGAAGCTTTTCAATCTTACACACTGATTAAGAAAGAAATCTATTCCTAATAAAACCGTAATTCCTACGTGACTAAAATTTGATTTTTTCCTAACTGAGCCCCATAGAACTCTAGAAACATAAGCTTTCTATAATACAAGGATTATTGCAATACCAAATAATAATTTGTGTTCAGCAGAGAACCATCCAGTGCGTATATGTCTACACTTTCCTCAGATGCCGATAGACGATCGTCCTTCTTAATAAAAAAAAAAAAACAGTTGTGCTTAATTTGCTTTGCAAGTGGTTATCCACTTCGTAACTGCACAGTCGGCATTACACTTTGTTGCACTTCAGCATCCTCCTCCAGTGTTTAGACTCCTACTGATGCTCCAAAGCTGGTGTTTGCACCGATACAAAGGATTTCCTCGTTCTCCGTGTGAGTAACCAATTCTCCTTAATCCTTCAATTACTGGGTTCCACATAACGACATGAATAGCAGACGTTTCCGAGGTATTTTATCCTACCCATGCCAAGGGAACCCTCCTTTACGGAAGGGCCACCGAATTGTTCGCCTTAGCTGTGAGAAACGGCTTCAGGCAGTCATCAAGAAGAAGAGGAGAAGGAATAAGGATCTTACCGCAGTGACGGCCGATGCTAGTCGTGTGGACATGGACATGTCGACCAGCGCTCAGCGTCAATTTACGCTTAAGTTCTTTGTATTTAGTTATAATTTACCATTCCAATAAAATCCGAAAAGTTTCCCGTGTTATTTTTTATACAGTCAACATTTTATCCAAATAAAAATACGTGACGCTTGTGTTCATTTTAATATTTTTTAGTATTTATACTCTTAGCCCTTCATACCGCCATGCTAAACGGATATCACTTTCTTACTCATAGGATTTTGTAGCTCTTTTGTAGCTTTAGGCCGCGTTCACACACATGAAAGAGTAGCTTACGGCCGAAGCTTTAAGTTCCGTTATACGCTTTCAGAAACAAACGCACTACTTGGATGAGAGTGCGCACACTATAAGCTTTTCTGCCCTTATCAGCCATGAGATCGTCTCAACTTTGTTTGATCAATCAAACATGTTTGATTTTCCAAAAGCTTTGAATGGCTATCGTTACAGTGATCAGCATAAGCTTCAGCTCTCAGTGTGTGCAGGTAACATTATTTAATATCTGTTAATAATAATGGATCTCTTGCCCTCAGCCGTCAGCCACTTTTCGAGCTATAGTGTGCACACGGCCATCATTAGTAAGCAGTTATAAGCACCGTATGGAGTAGAGGTAAATTTTTAAAACCCTATGAGTGCGAACAGATGCCCATACGATTTCGATTGCCCGTTTAGCAAGTTTGTAAGAAGCACGTATAAGATCAATACTGGAATGAACACAAGCATGATATTTTTAAACGAATGAATTTTCGACTATGGCAATCAAAGTATTAATATTTAATTTTTTGTCTGCCCCCTTTGAAAATAGATATAAGTATGCATACACATGCCACGTTACGTATATTTCCAGCCAGGAAAAAACTAATTAAATATATAAAACTGAAAATACCTGAAAAGTTTCATTCAGATAGCTTCAAAGCTGAGAGATTAGTTTGCGTAGAAACAGACAGACTGACAGACGGTCATGACTAGATCGACTCGGCTGTTGATGCTGATCAATAATATATATACTTTAGAGGGTCAGAGATGACTCCTTCAATGCATTGCAAGCTTCTGACTGAAATTATAATACCCTGCAAGGGTAAAAATTAAGGTGGAGCTAATATTTTGCGATCTATTCTACTAAAATCCCAATGTCATGTATTTTTCCTAACAAAAGTCTTGAGGGCGTCCTAAAGAACAACCAAACTGAATTTGGCGGTATTCTCTTGGAGCCTGGTAAAATGTCATAATCTTGTGAGAAAACTCACATGAAGAAGTTATGGAGGAGGATAAAACTGAATTTCGTAACGTTGAACGGAAATCCATATCAAGCCCAATATTCAAGGGCAGTAGCGCTTGTGGCAGACTCGACTAGCTCCACCTATCGTAGACAATCAGCGCCATCTGCATATCAGCTAGCTGAAATAGGTTAGTGCGCAAGAGATGTTCACAGTGGCAAAGGTTTCGGAGTGAAAGAGGCAACAGTGACTTCTGTCGTTTCTCCGGATAAGCGGTCCAGAGAAAGCCGAGCCGGGCCCAAAGGTGATCGCTCTGCCACTTTTGTTCTTTCTGATTTGTGCGGTCCCAGAGGAAAGTCAGAATTTTTCTCCATCGGCTTGCAGCCCAAAGTATAGGACGAATAATATTTAAATTAACCAGCGCTAAACTCGATTCTAGGGTAAGCGGGGGAATCTAATTTTCTTTGTGTCGTCAGGTTTGGGGCTTAATTGTGTGCCTTAAAGCGGAGCCAGTTGGTCGTTTTGTTGCGCTCCAGCAGTCCGCCCAAATGAGGCGTGAGTGCGAATCTGGCCGCTTGATTTAGCCCAGCAGATCTCCCGGAAATTTATTTGGATGCTGGAGGATTGGCACTTGGCCGTACATAGGCCGCTGCAGATAAGCAACACATTTTATTTGAATTTTTAGAGCCATCGCCCGAAGTTTCGCTCTTCAGACCCTCGTTAATGAGTAGAAAAAGCTCGACTGTAACCTAAAGGCGATTCACTTATGCTCAGCGTTTTATTAGTCTCTGGTCGGAAGCGCTAAGAATCGGATTGCCGCGCTCGCGAACGGGTCAATAGTGCCTTGCATCAAGTTAGGACCCAGAAGGAGGAACCTGGGCATTGAAAAGCCAAAAAAATAATCGTCAGCTATGTAGAAAGTGTTAGTTTTTTTTATTTTTTATGTGAGAATATTTAAAGGTTATGTGCATCGGCAAAAAAAAAAAAAAAAACATAGAGATGATTCCGTTTTGTGTTCGTTTAGTTGTTGTTATTTTTATGTGAAGAAAAGGAAAAGCAAAAGAAAAAAGGAAAAAGAAAAAAAGGAGCAGCAGCAAAGGAGCAAGCAATTAAATGGCGTACAGTGGGCCCAGTGACATTTTTTTTTTTAATATTTTTTAAATTTACAGTTTGGCGGCATCATCGCGAAAGCGCTTTCGTCGGTGGATTCCCCCATTACAGTGTATGGGTGAATAACAATGCCGGATATATTCCAATATTAATAACCAAATTTAAGAGAAGAAACTAATAGAATCATATGTCCACATTTTTCGTTATTTGCCCTACTGTTTCGCTGCATTGATTATGCTTTAACATATGCTCAAAGCTGCATTCCAAGTTCAAGGCCAAGGCGAACATATGCCTAGATTTTTGCTGTTGTTCTTGTCTCTCCTATTTCTTTACATCAATCTAGTGAGCGCAGAGCGAAAACTCAATCCATGTTTTTGATTTAATTATTGCTGTCAATGTTTATCTTACTGCAGCTACCGATCGAAGGCTTAACGTAATACTAATTAACATTTTAATTTTATATCCATAGAATAATTTCCCAACTTTTATGATCGTTATATTTATTTACATGTAATTTGATTTTATGTTTTTAGCTTTAGAAAACATTTCTAGCATTTAAATACACCTTTTTAATGTTTTAAATCAGATCTTTCATTGCCTTCACCTAGGATGACTCTTCTATAGGAAACCAGCGACAGCAAAAGGGGCTGTTCGAACAATATTTATTTACTGGGTACGAATGGCCAAGTTGGAAGGGCATCTGAGAATCCCGAGTTCAATCCCATCCATCCGTCTAAATTTTGTGAGTGTTTGCCTTCATCCCTCATATTCCATGGCCATCCTTAGGAATGGCAAAAGGCCAGATACAGAAGGGCAAGACCACCACCCCACTAGCCGACAAGCAGCAAGCCGGAACTTTGCGCGTGCGCCCTCTTTGTATCTCACTTCCATCTAGGCCAAGTTTTGTAATTCGTTAGAGGGCGTACACATCAAGGACTCACTTTAATTATACCATGAAGGAGGAGCTGATGGATAATTTTAAGAGTCCCGTTATACGAAGTAAGCTTGTAAGAGAGGTTGATTTTTTTCACCCGCGCACACTAAGAGGTGAAGCTTACGCTGATTATTGTATTGGTAGTCATTAGAAATCAATATTAATCAACTAAATAAGCTACGGTCAGCTTCTAAAAATCAAACAGAGAGGAGAGGAGCTTAAGGCTGATAAGGGCAGATCACCTCTCAGTGTGCGCACTCACATAGAGAGTAGTGCGTTTATTTTATGCGAGCTTATAACGGGAGTTGAAACTTCAGCCGTCAGCTCCTTCTTCATGCTATAGTGTGCGCGAGCACAAGCACAGCTGCTACGATTACTGCGTATGGATTTTCGTATGAATATCCTTAAACCAGGTCACACAGGCCAGTTGTCGAAATATATCGAGATTTAACCCATTAACAATTTTGTTCTACTCGGGTCATTAACATGAAATGTTTTTTTTTTTTTTGTTAGCCTGCGAATTTTTTTCCTTGTCAAAAGCGTATTCTTAGGGTCGAAAACTACTCCTTAGCTGTGTTGAAAACTTAAAAAAAAAATTAAAATTATAAAATGGAACTGGTTATGAGAACCGCCTATTCTAAGGTACATTTTTTACCTCCTGCTGAATTAGATTCCGTTGTCTGATCGTGGCAGGACCTGGTCAAGGACATTTCACCCCGCAAGAACTAAATTATTGTAGTAGTTTGATATCCGAAGTTTCAATATTTAGTTCGATTAATTGTTAAGCGGTGCTAATATGAGTTTATTTTTCTCGCTTTCATTTCCAACTATTTTAGTTTTGTGAAAAGACTGTGCGCAACACAATGATCTAATTCAGCAACATAGTCAAATAATTCTTCCACGCACGTCTCTGTTGTCTTCGATCGTCCATTTACACGATCATTGCACTCCTGGTATTTGTTGTACAATGACTCAATATTTGCCTTTGAATTACATTTTTCCTGTTAAATTAATAATACATATATGTATGAAAATATTTAAAAATAAATGTTTTAAATTGTGCATACCCTAAGGGCGGCTTGCGGATCAACTAGCTCCTCCTCCTCATCGGCTTTCACAACGGGCAGCGAAAACCAGCTTCTAAAGGCCATATTTCTAACTGCAAGAAAAAAATAAAAGTAATTCAATAAATAATGTTCAATGAAACTACAGTATATGTAACAAAAAACCACCATTACTGCCGTCTAGGAAAACATAAAAAAATCATTTTATAAACATATTTATACGAACGCCTGGTCATTAATAAATAAATTTGCAATTTAAAACATATGTTATATAGAATTAACTACCCTTAAATTACTTATTCAAGACTTCGGCTGTGATATAATCAAATTACTTAACAAGAGCTGAAAAATCATCGATAATGTTATCGATTACATTGCCATTATGTTTTTTTTTTTTTTAATTATATAGTAACCTATTCACACTTACATTTGAAAGCATTTATACACTGACGGGTATACTGTAAAATTGTGAATTTATTTGGAATATACTAAAACCTATTAAACTAAAGCCTAGTACTAACACAACGAAACGCAGTTACAATTTTGATAGCGACGTCGTTTTTGCCGGTACTAACAGCTGTGATGAAGGGAAACTAAAAACATTAAAACATTTCTCGCATGGAGTGCATTTCTCGCCAGCAGGAAATTGGTAATTAAATAAAATAAATTGTATAGATTTTGTTCATTATGTAAGATTTATTTGACTCCATTTATTTGCCTGCGCTCCATACATCAATAAATAGTATTCCATTATCCAATCCGTGAAAAAAAACTTTCTAAAATAAAACAAAATTCTATTTTATTATTTTAATTTATCTTTTAAAAGTTTTTTTACATAACATAGCAGTTCAGTGAGACCCTTTGCAAGGCTTTTAAATCCCTTTCTTTAATTTATCTGGTCACATTGGTTACTGAGAAAACTTGGTCTGCTCCGGTTCTTGAAATCGTAAGATTTTTGCGATTTCAATTTTGAAAACAGGAATCGGTGCTCCCGTTCCCGAAATCGCAAGACTTTTCGATTTGTAAAACGGGCACATTTCTCTGGCCGAAATTAAAAGTAATTGCCGTATTTTACATCAAATCAGATCTCATTTACTAAGGGGAATACATAGCACTGATCCCGAGAAATTCCCCAGAATTTTTGGCCAGGAATTTTTTCAGAGCACGCGTTCAGCATGAATAAGGAATTACTCTGGAATTTTTGCGGGAATTCGCCGGGATTTCCCGCGGAATTCACTCGGATTTCCTCTGGGAGTTCGAAAACCAATTGGCATTTAAAACAATTTTGCCCGGAATTATGCCGAATTATGCAGAATTCTCGGCGAATCTGCCGGAATTCGCCATGAATTCCCCCGGAATAACAAAAGAATTCCGCAGGAATTCGACATGAATCCGTGAAGAAAAGCAATAAAAAACACATGGGAATTTCCCCCTATTAATAAAAATCGGTGTACATTATTCCTTATTAAAATATTTATTTATAAAATGTTATATTTTCATCGATGTTAGCATTGTTTTTGCATTATTTCCTAGTGTCAGGGACCTCCTCTGCTCTCGAATGGTCCTTCAAGCAACTAATTATATCTGTAAATAAAATACATATGCTAGAAACAAAAAGCAACTTGCAGCATTTTGCAGAAACATACATATTTATATACATACCAATTTAAAGTAAAAATAAAACTCCGCAAGTCCGCAAGTTTAAATTCGCATCGATGTTTATCAATTCTGAAAATTAATTTTTTAATTAAACTCAAATAAGTATCACTTACATTACTATAATATTTAACTTTTACGGAAATTTAGCTAATACGCACTACACTTCTGAATGCAGCAGCAGTCAACTCCAAATGCGAAGAGAATTTCTAATAATTATATTCCCTCTCTTTCGAGACAAAACCGAGGACCAAACATTCTGTCGCGTGACAGGGTATACACCATCAAAGAAATGCCATTTAATTGAAACCAAATGAGGCAGACGATCAAACATGAATATTTTTGCTTCGCCTAAAGCAAATTTTCAATACTTGCCAATATACCATACCAATGAAAAAAGCACAAATTAATAACCAATATTTGAAATATTTATAAATGTCCAAACTTTTTTTAAAAAGGGTATACTGACGTCGTTACAATACACTTTGCTTTAGAAACAGATGTTTTCCCTCCCTTCCCACCATTCTCGCTCTAACTTGCGAGCCGCTGCTCCGAATTAGTTAGGTCGAATTTTCTTTGCCAACTTCTTTTTGAACTTCGCTAATCGAAGCCCATCAATTTGTTTTTGTTTTTTCGAATCGGCCGAGAATGAATTTAAAATATTTTAAAATAACTACGTGCCAGAATGATCTAGTGGTGGTGTGGAATAAACATCAATAGACCACTGAGTAAACTATTTTTCCCCTTAGTATATAAGATCTGATTTGATGTAAAAAAAGGCATTTACTTTTAATTTCAGCCAGAGAAAGGTGCCCGTTTTGGAATTATCTACGTTTATACTGCCTTAACCTGAGTGGTGACGGTATTTTGTTACCGATAATTGTCAGTAACTATTTGAAAGTATTAAAAATTGACGAATAGGATCAAATTGAACAACGAAGATTATAAATGCATGCAAGTTTTCAAAGCACAAGGCATATAATTAATTGTTCTTGACATTTTTTTCTTAATCGAGATGGTGGGTTTCTCTTTTTGAAGTTTTAAGAACATTCCAGTTGCATAATTTACATAAAAAAATCATCAAAATGTTGAATATAAAGAATATATTTGCCTAAATTAAAATAAACCCATTAAAAAGTCATGATTTCGTATTTTGTATCTAGTAGCTCACTTCATTTATTATAAAACACTTCCATAATAATTTTCAGACAGATGTCATTTATACTGATTTCAGTAAAGCATTTGACTCTGTTAACCATTCACCTCTTGTTAGGAAACTCGATTTAATGGGGTTTCCTATTATCTTCTTAGATGGATCTTTAGTTATCTATTTGGCAGGAGTCAAAAGGTGTTCTATTAAAACCGCTTGTCGAATGTTCTCCGGCGTCCCGCAAGGGAGTCATTTGCGGCCTCTGTTGTTTACATTATTCCTTAATGACCTGCCCAAAGATTTGACTAACTCTAGAGTACTTATGTACGCAGATGACTTTAAGCTATGTGTGCAATATAAGGACTCTGCTTGCCAGTCTGATTTACAAACAGATCTTGGTATTTTCAAATACGGTGTAAACTTATTAAACTTAAACGGCTCTAAATGCAAGCTAATGACATTATCTCGTGTTGTTCCTAAGCTTGCGACTATACGCTGAACTACAGCTCTTTAGATAGAAACTTGCCTTTATTGATCACATTTCGTGCATAGTGAATAAAGCCAGGGGTGTGCTTGGATTTGTAAAACGCTGGTCGAAAGCATTCAATGACCCCTATGTTACTAAAACTTTATTGCACTGACGAGCAAAACTGTAACACGAGTTCAATACTCTAACTTCATGGACAGTGAGAAAAAAAAAATCATTGATTCGCTTGTAGCAGGTCAATCTGTTAGAAAAACGACTAACAAATTAGCCACATGACTGTGCAGCGGTTAAAAAAATACAGTCTGGAAGGCATTCCTGTTAATACAGGAGGTCAACTAAGAATTTTATGCGATCGAGACACACGCCACTTGGCCAATTTGGTGACGAGCAACCGAGACATAACGCCAGTAAAAGCGACAAAGATGGTAAATTTGGATGCCAGTGCTTACCAATGCTTTGACGAAGCCTTGATAAATTAGGCCTGAAAGCTAAGGAAATGAAAAAGAAACCATTCCTAACAAAAAGGCACGTCAATTTGCTAAGAAACTTTGCTGCGGTTCATAAAAATTGGACTACAGCAGATTGGGTAAGTCATGACAATTACCGCCTAAAAACGCAAACTATTCAAAAATGTTTGGGTTCTCAAGGTTATATGGTCGGATGAAACTAAAATTAATCGTTTCGAGTCAGATGGTCGCACTTGGTATTGGACTAGATATTGAAAAAGAAAGATATTGAAGTTCTTCCTAACTCTCCGATATCCTGCACATAGCTGCACAATAGCTCAATAATTGCCTCAAAGTTACGACCGCTCCAAGTGTCAGTTACTAAATATGTTTTTCTTAGGATGATGAAATTTAAACGATAGTCCGAAATTTGAGTAAACGTTCAATGGAACCAGTTGTTGGTGAAATGTACGAATCATGGAAAATTTCTGTCTCATAGCGATTTGTGCAGTTTGAAGGGGCGTCGAAATGCGGAAGGCCAGAATCAGTTCGATTAGGGTGCAAAAACAAAAGGTTTAATTATAAATAAATAAAATAAATATTTCCTGGTCTTGCGTATATGAGTCCGCCAGCTCCACAGCAGGCAGAAAGTTTCGTGCGGTTTTGCTTGGAAGATAACTTAGACTAAAAAAGGGAAATATGAATATGTGGGGATTTAAACTAAAACAGACCTGGTACCAAGTTTTTCACAAGTGGAAAAGGACATATAATTTATCTGTTTTCGATAACATTTTCATCTGATTTGAATTGTGACTATTTTATATGAATTCAGATTAATGCCGTAATACATGCTGCCCTAAACCACGCTTTAAACTGTATTTCCACACAGTCCATCCGTGTGACACAGTTCTGATTTTCTCTTCAAAGTGAACGGTAGTGTTCTTTTCTTGCGCTCTGGTTTTGTGAATAATTTTTGATAAAAACCATCGGGGTTTCATTAAAATAGTCTAACTTTTGTCTAGTAAAGTTCCCGTTCGTTCCCGTACTTCGTGTGTGTATGCAGCTCTTCCGTTATGTGTATTAATATATTTTTAGACATATCGGCTTCCGCTACTTCTGTGAGGCCTGCCGCGAAGTTGAAAAGGAAACGAAGTCCCCTATGCGGCAAACCAAGGGCGGGTTAAAAGAGGTATTATCATGATATACTCTTGGCGTTAGATAATCAATAGCCTAACGCTATTAAATGAATCTTCTAGGCGAAAAAATCGCAGCTGGGGAGCAGCATGTAGGTGAATCCAAGCAACCAGTTGCGGTGTCCCAAAAGCAGCCTCCCCCGGTACAGACCTTGACTTCAGAATCAAACCAAAGAACTCTTAGATCGAATACAAAAAACTTTCGGCATTCGTATGTATCGTTCCGCCGGTGATATTTGTTTTGTCCCCTGGGGTCCCTATAATAATACCACCGGCCCATGTCGGCAATGCAGCTGCTCAATCTGCCTTACCTAAAGGCCTAATAGCAGTCCCACCAATAAAACAGATATTCGCTTTATTCAAGGCATAACCGGAGTCAAAAAAATAAAGATTCAGTTTGAAAAAATCTAATTTTCTTATGCTCGGGACATTTTGTCTTTCAAAATAAATGTCCCTAATGAACTCGAGAAAATATGCTGTATCAGTTTCTGACCAGAGTATATTGTCAAAGAGTACGAAGCAAAAAAAAAAAAAAAAAAAATCG